>JAJIBD010031283.1:0-26693 GCA_021461705.1 Cryptotis parvus
TACAAATGTTGAGAACTACTACTGTAGACTGTTGTTAACTAAATTATCATTATTCTGTTAGCTCCATAGATTCTGGTTGCTATCCTACTTCATCACTAAGCAGTATCTGACAGGGTTAATTTTTCCTGTCTTAAATCTTGCCTCTTTATATAACCCCACACTTTCCTAATATTCTCCCTTCCTTTAACTATTGATTACTCTTCATCCAGCTTAATTTATTTAATTAATTACATCACTTTAAGATGGACCATTGAAAAGCTGTTCAAAAACATTGTTTTAATACTCTCCCTTCACCAGGGTACATTTCCTAACACCAGTGTCCTCAGTTTCCCTCCGCCACCCCAACCTGCCTCTATGGCAGGTACTTGTTTTTTTTCTTTTGTGTCTTTGACACTCGGCAATATGCTCAGGGGTTACTCCTGGCTCTTTACTCAGGAATTACTCCTGGTGGTGCTCGGGTACCATATGGATACCAGGGATCAAACCAGATCAGTCGTGCACAAGGCAAACGCCCTACCCACTGTGCTATCGCTCTGCCCCCCCCCCAGTTCATTTTTATACATGTAGCTGCCCAGTTTTCCCAGCAACACTTGGTGAAGAGTCTTTCCTTGTTCTACTGTATTTTGCTCCCTTATTGAAGATTAAATGATCATATATTTGAGAGTGTGTGTTGGGATATTCAACTCTATTCCAGAGGTCTACAGGTCTGTCTTTATTTCAGTACTGTGATGTTTTAATTACTACTGCTTTAGTAGTACAGTTTTACGTTGGGGAATGTGATGCCTCCCATCTTCTTTTTCCCAGGATTGCTTTAGCTATTCGTTGAGGTTTATTGTTACATACAGTTGAAATTCATACACATTTCAGGAGTGTTTGCTCAACTTATTTTAAAAATGTCATGGCTATCCCTATAGGGACTGTGGTGAATCTGTATATTGCTTTAGGGAGTATTGCCATTTTGACAATGTTAATTCTCCCAATCCATAAGCAGAGGATGTGTCTCCATTTCCTTATGTACTCTTTTATTTCTTGAAGCAGCATTTTGCAGTTTCTTTGTATAGGTCCTTTACATTCTTAGTTAAGCTGTTTCCTAGGTACTTAATTTTCTGTGGCACAATTTGACTGGGATTGGGATGGTTTTTTACATGATATAGTTGTTTTAGGCATTAAATGTTCTAACCTAAATTCCACCATCAGTGTGCCATTCCCTTCAGAGTGTTCTCAGTTTCCAACCCACTATCTCAGCCTGCCCCAAGCAGGCACAAATAAGTTTACTTCATATTATTTGTTACAGTGTGAAGGCAAATGGAATCATCAAAACTTTGATCAGTCTAAGTTATTTTACGATAATTGTTACATCTTAGAGTGATGTTACTGAAGTCATTGTCTGAGGATCTACTGTGTTGATTAGTGCTAGTGAGCCTTCTAGTTATTGTTTAATCTCAATGAGCTTGGTGGGCTTCTGTTCAGCTTTCCCATGAGGGCCCGGAATCTAACCTGGTTAACTATGTGTACAATCTCTTGGTACCTATGCTGTCACTCTGGCCCTGGGTTTCACTTTTCTCCCCAGGTTAAATATATCCATGTAATGCTTTTATATATACTTTCACTAGTATCACTTGTCTTCCCGTTGATCATAGATTTGCTCGAGCAGGCACCAGTAGGATCTCCATATGTCCTGTCACATGTTGAGTGTAGACCAGGGCATCTGCTCACTCCAGGAACATAAGGAGATTCAAACCATTCCATCAAGTCATGGGAATGAGATCTCTGATTGTTACTGGTATTTGGCATATCAGATACAACACGGGTAGCTCGCCAGACTTTGCCGTGCGGGTGGGATACTCTTGTAGTCACATATAATCTCAAGTGTTTATTGATGAACCGCATGGCGCAATCAACTCTTCTGCTGGGTGGAGCTCTGACAAGAGGAGAGTCTGGATGTGGAAAATGGCGGCCCTCATGGTGTGGGGGTTCCTCCGGCTTTTGCAAGACTCTGCTGGGGTGGCGGGCCAGGGCTAGAACCCACCATCCCTCCGGGTGCCTCGTGAACAGCTGGGCACAGGGAGAGCTTTTAATAATATTATATATACTTTAATATTATTAAAATTTTCAGTAGGTTTGTGAAAATAGCTAGAAGAGCTGGAGAGCGTGTCTTGCATGCCAAGATAATTTGAAAGAGTTTGGCCCCAGCATTGCTGGGTATACCTTGAAGTATCCCCCACCTCCCCCAAACACACACACAGCCACCTCCCCAGAATCACTGGCCTAGGTAACATCACACCACTGAGCCTAAGCATTATACTGTCTGATCTGATCGAATAAGTATTGCCTGGAGTATCTCTGGACTCTCTTGCATTTCTTTGGAGGACCTCCACAAAAAAGTATTTTAAGAAACTTTGTATTAATATTGTCACTTTCGTGATTTTTAGTTTTAGCTTTCACATAGGAATGTCTCCTTTCACCAGTATCCCTAGTATGTTCATAATTTTCTTTCTCTCATTCTTTTTCAAATATTCTCAAGGAATGCTTATTACTTTATATTGGAGGCGCTGTTTGGGTTACTCCTAGCAGTGCCCAGGGAGGGACTACTCAAGTAGGGCTCTGGAGCCATCGCGGTACCTAGGCTTACACCTGGGTTGACCACATACAAGGTAAGTAAGTACCTTGCCCCTTGTACATTGTCTCTCAGCCCCTGAGTATTCATTTTCTTGTACCACTTAATAAGTATTTATGGCACAAGTAATTTTTGGTTAGAAAATATAGTATCATAGAAGAGAAAATTAATTTCATAGCTTAGCAGAAATTGTCAGTGTTAACATTTTCCTATATACTCTTTGTTATATACTCTTTGTTACATATGGAGAAGGGAAAGATGAAAAGAAGGAAGAAGGAAGGCACATTTGTCAAATACCTTCAACATTGTACATGTTTTTGGAAGGTCAGTTTCTACTCTAGAGCTGGGAAGAATTCTTATTTATAGCATTAAGCACAGTGGTAAACGTTTAAAGAATGAATGAATTAAATCTTTTTTTTTCCTGAAGATTTCCATGGAGAATGATTACCTTGGTCCCAGAAGAATTGAAAGTCTTCAGAAAGAAGATGCTGATTGGCAGCGGAAAGCTCACATGGCTGTACTCTCCATTCAGGATCTGACTGTCAAGTATTTTCGAGATAACAGCAAAAGCTCAGAAAGGTGCGTTTTCCCTGGGCCAGAGAGATGATCACAGTGGGTGGGTTTCTCGGGGCTGGAGAGACAGTCACAGGGCGTGGGGTGCAGCCAATTCAGCTTTGATCCCTTGCATGCACCTCGTGTGGGTCCCCCATCATTGCCAGCGGTGATCCCGAGGCAGAGCCAGTTGTGAGTCCTGAGTATGACCAGGTATGGCCCAGCCTCCCCCCCAGCCCCACTTTTGTGTATTTTTTGAAATTTAATAGTTTCATTAAAATATGTGTTTTAAAACAGTTTTAGACTTCTTCATTAAGATATGTGTTCCCTTTTTAAAAATGTGTGGGTGTGTACATGGCACCCAGGAGTTCTCAGCACTTGTTCCTGACCCTGTGTTCAGGGATTACTCCCGTTGGTGCTTATCCAACGGGTATTCGGGATAGAATTAAGGTCATGCAAGGCAAGTGCCTTTTACCCCTATATTATCTCTCTAATACTGAAATGAAGATTTTTACAAAATTCTGCAGCAAAGGTTACTGTGGTGTGCTAGCCTGTGAAAGTTGATTACAGCTTGGTAGCAGTACAATGTATTTAGCACTAACTGCCTGACATACATAGAAAAAAACTAAGAAATGCATTCTGAATTACTTCCTTTGATACTATTCAGATTGCTGCCTCTTACGTAATAAAGTGTATCTCCAACAGTAAACCTGTTGGGTTAATTGCATATGGACAGAGAAGTATATACTCCTATACTATTAGTATAAACTTTTAAAACTGGAACACTTTTTGATTGCTAAGAAGTAGTTTCTGAAGTAACTTGTACTGTGCCAAAACAATTTTCTTTTATGTGCAAGGGTGTTGGATGGTTATGTTCCCTGCAGTTTTGTATTCCAACTAAACCTCATAGAACGTTAAAATATAAGTCTTAATACTTAAGCTTTTTTTTTTTTTTTTTTTTTTTTTCTTTTTGGGTCACACCCAGCAATGCTCAGGGAGTCTCCTGGCTCTGCACTCAGGAATTACTCCTGGCGGTGCTCGGGGGACCATATGGGATGCCAGGGATCGAACCCAGGCCTGCACAGACCGGCTGCATGCAAGGCAAACGCCCTACCCTCTGGACTATTGCTCCCGCCCAAGACTTAGATCTTTCTACATCAGATCACAATACTGTTTTATGATAAATCAGGTGTTAAATTTAGCACGAAAATTGAAATAATTTTAATAATATCAGTATTATGACTGATTTAAAACTTATAGGAACATTGAAACTTTAACATTGGGCATCTGTACAAGTATTTTTTTAACTCTAAAATTAATCTGGCAACTGAGTTTCGTCTTCAGCTGTTTTTTTCTGGGGTGATTATTTATAGTTCTCATTGAAAAAAGTATGCAAAGTTTTGTGTTGATTTTGTTTCTGTTTTTATGCCACACCCATCTGTACTGGGCTTTACTCCTGGCTCAATGTTCAGGGATCATTCTTGGCAATCTTGGGGAACCACATGGGGGGCTGGGGAGTGAATTCCTGGTCAGCTGCATGCAGGACCACACCCTGCCCACTGTACTATCTCCAGTTCCTTGAATTTGTTTTTAGGTTTATTACAGGTTATTTAATCACAGATAGGATTTTGTCTGTTTATCTTTTCTAAGAATTTTGTTTTTTTAATTATTATTTTTTGTGTTAATGCTTCTTTCAAAATTTTATTAATAGCTGTGTATGATCGAATGCGAGCAGATCAGAAGAAATTTGGTAAAAGCATCTTGGGCAGCAGCAGCTGAGCGTATGGAAAAACTCCAGTATGCTGTTTCTAAGGGAGACCCTGCAGATGATGAGAGCCAAAGAGATCTGTCTAGAGCAGAAAAGCACGCATTGAAAGAAGAGGTAACAACACCATCAGAAGAAGACCTACCATTTTAAATATCTAAGATTTGTTAGTTGATTCTTTTTTAAATTTTTTTTTATTATACCACAGTGAAACATACAGTTACAAAGGTGTTCATAATTGGTTCTTGGTAATACAGTATACCAGCACCCATCCCTCCACCAGTGCCCCATTTCCACCACCAATGTACCCCACCCCCCCCGCCCACACACAGGCTGCCTCAATAGCAGGTACCCCAGTTTCCTCTCTTTCTCTCTCTGTCTCTGCATCTCTCTCCCTCTTATTTTACACATTGTGGCTAGCCCTGCAGATATTTAGAGTTTATCACTTAAGTCTCTTTGTGTATATTCAATGGTGAGTTTTAATCTGCCATTACCATTTCCCACATTTAGTAAAACACTGGTATCTATTTATGTCGTATTAATGAATGTAGTCATTCTATATCTGTCCTTTTCCTTCTGACTAATTTCACTCAGCATGATAGTCTCCTTGTCCATCCATTTGCAGGTAAATTTCATAATTTTATCTTTTCTGACAGCCGCATAGTATTCCATAGTGTAGATGAACCACAGTTTCTTTAGCCAGTCCTCTGTTCTCGGGCCTTTAGGTTGTTTCCAGATTCTAGCTATAGTGTGTTAGTTGATTTTTATCTTTGCACAACATTGTTTTTTTGATCCACATGCAGTGGTTAATTTTGTGATGTCTCCAGGAGATAATAATAAGCCTCATGGTGAGGCCTGTCATTTGAGTTGACACAGATAACACATCTGTGGCATAACACAGATATCCTTAATCTAGTTATTTATTCAGTAACATTTACTGTTTTTGCCAAGAGTTACAGTTGGTGATATGTATATGGTTATACCTCTCCCTTCCACACAGGCTGTTTAAGGCTGTTTTTAGGATAAATACAAAGTATTTCAGTTTTGACCAGAGAGTCACATAGAGCTGCATTTTCCAGGATTTCCAGAAAGGACAGGAAGAACCATTTAATCAACATACTTATCTGGAGGAGTAGTGAGAGATGACTTGGGAAAAGTAGCAGCTACTATCAATGTGAGAGTGTTTTTATCACCTAAAAAAGAAGTCTGAGTTCATTTTGCAAATGTTTTTTCCCACTGAACTGCACCAGTCCCAAACAGTTAGCTTTCTATATTTTATATACATAAATATGGTGGTGCAGACATTTTATACCCATGGAATACGGAGGCTGGGGGTTTCCTCTCTTAGTGGCTTCTCCGAGCACTACCAGGAGTAATTCCTCAGTGTAGAGCCAGGGAGTAACCACTGAGCATTGAGTAACCCCTGAGCATTTTTTGGGTGTTACCCGCAAAAAAAGGGCACAACGATATTTACCCATGTTGTATATTACCATTAGTGCTTCAGTTAGGTGTTTTGTTTTTTTAATTCCATTTTATAGTCATTTTACATGCAGTCATCAGTTGAACTTATACATTCTTTCTACTTTTTGAAGCTAGTAGAAGTACTGCTATGATTGTATGCAGCTTTTATGTGGGCAGTGTTTGTTTATCTTGGTATGGATCTAGGGCTCAGTTGTCTGTGACCCTTTTTAGGAAATACCCAGCCTAGTTTCCAGAGTAGCGATCAGATTTCTCCACACCTTTCTCTGTAGCACTAATACATCTGTTACTGAGCTGAAAGGGTTCTTTATATATTCTATAGGTTTTATCAAACACAATTTGCAAATATTTGCTCTTAAGTCGTGGAATATCTGCATTGATTTTTAAAACTTAGAAGGTATGTATCTGTGAAAGTACTGTATTTTAGTCTAGAAGAATGGAATTTTTTCTTGCTTTTTATTAATACAGTTTTATATAAAATGAAGTTAATGAAACTTGTATTTAAACGTATTAAGTCATTTTCTATTGAAGTTTATCAATGCGGTCATCGACATTTTAAAAACATACATGATTTTTGTTCACTTAAACATCAGTGTATGCCATTACTTATCATGGCTGTGATCTGGGGGTTGGGAGTGGGGGGAGATTTTGGCAGGAGAGAGAGAACCCCAAAGAGCTGAAACACTTTTGACATTGTATTCCATACAATTTTCAGGACTGTTTGTTCAATTTATTTGAAGAACATCATGGGTATCCCACCTCGCTCCTTACACCTTCTGGTGCCACAGATCACAGGGTCTGAGCAGCATTTGGGTGAATACTTCAGTGTGACCTGCCTAGGCTGTCCTCAGCACTTCATGGGGAGATTTCTTCCCTCAATTAAAATTTTGTTTTGTTAATGAATTTTTTTTGTTAATGGATTTTAAATGATTTTACTTTCCCTTGCATTTTCTTACTTACTGCTGTTGTAGAGTTAAAAAAGAATGTAAAATGTAATTTGGCTTGTCCTGAAACTTTAACTTTATATTCAGAATCTCTTTGTAAGGGTTTCAATCCCCATTCAATGTTTCTTTTGAGGCGTTTCTCTGCATTCTCCTTTTCTAGTTAGCTTTTTCAAATTTCATGTTTCTAGTCTGCAAGATTAAGTTCCTCTCCTCTACCTTTAAAGCTTATAAATTCTTGCATTTAATTGCCTGTGAATTAGTTACCACTCTTCACCTTCATTATATTGGCTAGTTTTATTATTCTAACCAGGTAGACATTGAGTCCTACTGACAGCAAAGAGTGCTGAAAAGAGCTGCTATTTTTGTAGCTAGTCACAGAGGTAAGATTTGTGACTTTGTGGTACTGCAAGAACATTGTTTTTAGTGGAGTTGGTTTAGGGCGGTAGAGGAAGGGTGGAGGCTGTGCAATGGGCTGAGAGTCATGGGGTCATTTCCCCTGGGGTCATCATGTTACCTGAGTGATCTGTTCTCTTATGTTTCAGGGTGTGTTTGAATTCTTGTAAAGAATTTTGGTGTCATCAGTACCAGGCTTCTGCTTGTTATGTGTATATAATATGTATATTGTGTTTCACGTACATCTGTGATGATGTAATTCAGTTTTATTAGTGTCAATTTATGGTGACCACATTAGTCATGAGAACCAGCAGTTATGAATTATAATGCCCATCCTAAACTAATACATTGCCAGGGTAGGCATTATAATACATTTCTACCCTGTGATTTAAATTATAGGGGTTTAAAAAAATACGTGATAATGTTGTATGCACTAGGGTCACTACTAGCAGTGTGACCATGTGAAGTGTCAAGGATTGAGTCCAGGTGGTCCACATGCAAGGCAAGTGCCCTGTCTTACATACTAACACTCTAACCCCATCCCCAGACTTTCTTGTCCCTTTTTTCTCTCCTTTATCCCATAGAAGTCCTTTCTAATTTGGTCTTACCCTTTTTTTTTTTTTTGGTGGTGTTTTGGGACATACCCAGCAGTGCTCATGGCTTACTCCTACTCTGTGCTCAGGGATCATCCCTAGTTATGCTTGGGGGACCATGTGTGGTACTGAGGATCAAACCTGACTCAGCAACTTGCAGTGCAAGTGCCTGAACTCTTTGTACTTCGGTTGTGTCCCACCCTTTCACTTTTTCCAACACAGATACGACCCATTATTTGTTCTTCTAGAGCTGGAATTTAGCAGATCTATTGACTTGACTTCTTTCTTTGGTGAAGATTTGTACTTCTTTTTAAGGTTAACACTCTTCTGCACTCCCTTGCTCTACATAAAAGTTACTGAATCAGAAAGTTGTGGGTTAGGGCACTTGTAAAATACTGCTTCCTTTGTCATTTTAGAATTTGATATTGCTGTATATTTCTCATGCTTGTCAAGTGTTTTCAAAACACATGGAGTGCTGATAGAAATCAAATTTGTATTCCACTTGGCAGTTGTGGCTGCTGTCATTGTGATAATATGTCAGAAGGGGGCTGGAGCCATAGTACAAAGGGGGAGGGCATTTGCCTTGACAAAGCCGACCTGGGTTCGATAAGGAGCATCCAGTTTGGTTCCCCACGCATCACCAGGAATAATTCCTGAGTGCAGAGTCAGGAGTAACCCCCTGAGCATTGTTGGATATGATACAAAAAGAAGAGAGTCAAAAGGAATCTTTCTTTTCTTTTTCTTTTTAAATTTTTTATTATACCACCGTGAGACATACAATTACAAAGGTTTTCATAATTGGTTCTTGGTAATGCAGTATTCCAGCACCCATCCCTCCACCAGTGCCCCATTTCCACCACCAATGTACCCCACACCCCTCCCGCCCACCCCCAGGCTGCCTCCAATAGCAGGTAGCCTTTTTTCCTCTCTTCTCTCTCTCTCTCTCTCTCTCTCTCTCTCTCTCTCTCTCTCTCTCTCTCTCTCTCTCTGCATCTCTTTCCCTCTTCTTTTACACATTGTGGCTAGCCCTGCAGATACTTAGAGTTTATGACTTAAGTCTCTTCGTGTATATTCAATGGAGAGTTTTAATCTGCCATTACCATTTCCCATACTTAGTAAAACACTGGTATCTATTTATATCCTATTAATGAATGCAGTCGTTCTATATCTGTCCTTTTCCTTCTGACTAATTTCACTCAGCATGATAGTCTCCATGTCCATCCATTTGCAGGTAAATTTCATAATTTCATCTTTTCTGACAGCAGCATAGTATTCCATAGTGTAGATGAACCACAGTGTCTTTAGCCAGTCCTCTGTTCTCTGGCATTTAGGTTGTTTCCAGATTCTAGCTATAGTGAATAGCGCAGAGATGAATAAAGAAATACAGATAGTGTTTCTGCTATGTGTTCTTCGGTCTCTCGGGTATATTTCACGAGTGCTATTACTGGATCAAATGGGAGCTCAATATCTAGCTTTCGGAGGAATGCCCATATTGTTTTCCAAAAAGGGCTGGACCAGTTAGCACTCCCACCAACAGTGGATGAGAGTCCCTTTTTCCCCACATCCACGCCAGCACTGGTTGTTCTTGCTGCTTTGGATGTGTGCCAGTCTCTATGGTGTGAGATGGTACCTCATTGTTGTTTTGATTTGCATCTCCCTGAATATTAAAGATGAAGAACCCTTTTTCATATGCCTTTTGGCCATTCGAATTTCTTTTTTTTGGAAGCTTCTGCTCTTCTCCCTATTTATTGATGGGGTTGACTGTTTTTTTCTTGTGAAGGGCTACGGTGCCTGATATATCCTGGATATTAACCCTTTGTCAGCTGGGCATTGGGTGAATATCCTTTCCCACTCTGTGGATTGTCTTTGTATCTTGGTCACCATTTCTTTTGAGGTGCAGCTTTTCAATATTATATAATCCCATTTGTTTATCTTTGCTTCCATTTGCCCAGTCAGTGGTGTGTCGTCTTTAAAGATACTTTTAGTTTCTATGTAGTAGAGCGTTTTTCCTATGTTTTCTTCAATGTACCTTATAGATTCATGTCTGATGTTGAGATCTATAATCCATTTTGATCTGACTTTTGTGCATGGCATTAGAAGGAGGTCTAAGTTGATTTTTTTTACACATAGCTGCCCAGTTTTCCCAGCACCATTTGTTGAAGAGGATTTCTTTGCTCCACTTAATATTTTTTTGCTCCTTTATCGAAGATTAAGTGGTTGTATATTTGAGAGTGTGTTTCAGGATATTCAGTTCTGTTCCATAGGTCTACAGGTCTGTTTCTATACCATTACCACACTGTCTTAATTACAACTGCTCTGTAGTAGAGCTTGAGGTTTGGGGAAAGTGATACCTCCCATCTTCTTTTTACCAAGGATTGGTTTAGCTATTCGTGGGGGTTTATTATTCCATACAATTTTCAGGACTGTTTGTTCAATTTATTTGAAGAACATCATGGGTATCTTTATAGGGACAGCATTGAATCTGTATAAAGCTCTCGGGAGTATTACCATTTTGATAATGTTAATCCTTCCGATCCATGAGCAGGGAATGTGTCTCCATTTCCTCAGGTCTTCTTTTATTTCCTGAAGTAATGTTTTGTAGTTTTCTTTGTAGAGATCCCTTTACATTCTTTGTCAAACTGATTCCTAGATATTTGATTTTCTGCGGCACAATTGTGAATGGGATAGTTTCTTTTTTTAAAAAAATTTTATTCTACCACCGTGAGACATACAATTACAAAGGTGTTCATAATTGGTTCTTGGTAATACAGTATTCCAGCACCCATCCCTCCACCAGTGCCCCATTCCACCACCAATGTACCCCCACCCCTCCCACCCACCCCCCAGGCTGCCTCAACAGCAGGCAGCCCTGTTTCCTCTCTTTCTCTCTCTGTCTCTCTCTCTGTCTATGCATCTCTCTCCCTCTTGTATAGTTTCTTTAATGTCCCTTTCTTCTCTCTTTCGCTGTTTACATATAGGAAGGCCATTTACTTTTTGGGTATTGATTTTGTACCCCTGCCAATCTACTATAGGAATGTATTATTTCTAGGAGCTTCTTGGTAGAGAGTTTTGGGGTTTCCAGGTATAATATATTGTCATCTGCATATAGTGACAATTTGGCTTCTTCCCTTCCTATCCAGATGCCCTTAATGTCTTTTTTCTTCCCTGATTGCTATGGCAAGTACTTCCAGTACTATATTGAATAGAAGTGGTGAGAGTGGGCAGCCTTGTCTTGTCCCTGATCTTAAGGGAAGGCTTTCAGTTTTTCCCCCATTGAGAATGATGCTTGCTGTGGGCTTGTAGTAGATGACCTGGATTATATTGAGGAAGGTTCCTTCAATCCCCATTTTACGGAGAGCTTTTATCATGAATGGGTGTTGAATCTTGTCAAATGCCTTCTCTGCATCTATTGATATGATCATATGGTTTTTATTTTTCTTTTGTTGATATGATGTACTATGTTGATTGACTTGCAGATGTTGAATCATCCTTGCATTCCCGGGATGAATACCACTTGGTCGTGGTGTATGATATTTTTGATGACTCTTTGGATTCTATTTGCTAGTATTTTGTTGAAGATCTTAGCATCTGTGTTCATCAGGGAGATTGGTCTGTAGGTTTCCCTTTTTGTGACATCTCTGTCTGCTTTGGGTATCAGGGTGATATGTGCCTCGTAAAAGCTCTTTGGGAGTGTTTGTTCTTCAATTTACCAGAAGATCTTGAAAAGAATTGGGAGTAGGTCCCTCCTTAAAAGTTTGGTAGAATTCACTGTTGAATCCATCTGGACCTGGGCTTTTGTGTTTGGGGAGACTTTTGATTACCGATTCCATCTCCTCTTTTGATTACCGATTCCATCTCCTCGATGGAGATAGGTTTGTTGGAGGTATTCCAACTCTTCTTGTTGCAGACTTGGGAGGCTGTAGGAATTCAGGAATTTGTCCATTTCTTCTAGGTTCTCTTGTTTTGTGGCATACAGGCTGTCATAGTAATCTCTGATGATCTTTTGAATTTCTGTGGTTTCTGTTGTGATGTCCCGCTTTCATTTCTGATTCTATTTATTTAGGTTCTCTCTTTTCTTTTTCTTACAGGTCTTGCAAGTGGTTTGTCAATCTTGTTTATTTTTCAAAGAACCAGCTTTTGGTTTCGTTGATCTTCTGGATTGTTTTTTGACATTACATCTCATTGATTTATGCCTCTAAGTTTTAGTATTTCTTTCTTTCTGCTTGGGTTAGGCTCCTTTTGTTGATCACTCTCTAAGATCTTAAGTTGTGAAGTCAGACTGTTTGTGATGGCCTTTTTCTTTTCTGATGAATGCTTGAAGAGCTATGAACTTGCCTCTTAACACTGCTTTTGCTGTATCCCACAAGTTCTGGTAATTCGTGTCTTCAGTCATTTGTTTCCAGGAATCTTTGGATTTCCTCTTTTTTTTTTATGACTTGCTGGTTGTTCAGCAGTGAGCTGTTTAGTTTCCAGGTACTTGGTATTGGTCTCCGCTTTTGTGTATAATTAACTTCTATTTTCAGTGCATCATGGTCTGAGAAAATAGTTGGCACAATTTCTATCTTCTTGATGTTATGGAGGTATGATTTATGGCTCAGCATGTGATCTATTTTGGAGTATGTTCCATGTGCACTGGAGAAGAAAGTGTATTCAGCTTTTTGGGGGATGAAATGCCCTGTATATGTCTACCAGCCCTCTTTCTTCCATCTCTTCTTTTAGGACCAGTATTTCTTGGCAAGTTTCAATCTTGTTGATCTATCCAGGGTTGATAGAGCAGTGTTGAAGTCTCCAACTACAATTGTGTTGCTGTTAATGTCTTCTTTGAAGTCTATTAGTAGTTGTTTTAGGTATTTTGCTGGCCCCTCGTTGGGTGCATATATGTTTAATAGCGTGATTTCTTCCTGATATTTGTATCCCTTGACTATTAAGAAGTGCTAAGGGCAAATAGATGAATAACAGGATGTCAAGTGATCAAGTGATTTTTTCATTTAAAAAAAAAAGAGATCTTGATTTTTGAAGGGTCCAGGGAAAGCTGAGTGAAAAAAGCATCTCCCTTGCAGGTGTGAGGCAACTAGTTTATTTTTTGCTGTCTACACATGATCTCAGCGGCACTACTGTTAGGGATTCATGGGGCCATAAGGTGTGTGAGCTCCAGCACACCACAATCAAGTATGTGTGACTCACTCACAGTCATTTCAACAACAGAATCTTGATTTCTTGTCTACAAGCTTCTTTCTTAGAGCTATTTGTGGTGGTTCTGTCTGGTTACTATTTATTTCTAAACTTTTTTTTTCTTTGTAACCACACTATAGAAATGTTTTCTTATTTTCATGCAGATGCAGAGCTTGCAGGGGTGGTACAGAAGCCATAGCCCGATTGGATCAGTTAGAAGCTGATTATTATGATCTTCAACTTCAATTGTATGAAGTACAGTTTGAAATTTTAAAGTGTGAGGAGTTACTATTGACAGCACAACTGGAAAGCATCAAAAGACTGATATCAGGTATGGAGTGTGTTTAACCACATTAAGCTGACAGAACATTGAATACATAGAATTTACATGGACGGATGCCGCTATGTTTCATCTAAAGACTTAAAAAAAAAGTCTTAATGTAAAATCTTTCAAAGGAGTTCCTAAAGTCAAATAAGTGGTTTAGTAGACTCAGCAAAACAACTTATATTACCTTTTTAAAACAAATTATTAGGGGAACAGAGTGATAGTATAGTAGATAGGGTACTTGCCTTGCACACAGCCGACCCAGGTTTGATCTTGGCACCACATGTCCCCTGAGCCCCTCCATGGGTGATATCTGAGCGTAGAGCCAGATATTAGCCCTAGTGCAGCCAGGCATAACCTAAAAATAATAACTGGTACACCGGATTTTTAAAAAGTTTTAAGTTTTAAGACAAAGGGGATGGTGTTTAATATATTGCACATTTAACTGCTAGTCACTGACTAGGTCTTTGAATACCTATTTGCCCACAAGTGAAGTGTATTTACAGTCGCTATTTTGCAAAGCTAAAGAGGTAATGCTTTGAGTAAATTAAAAACCTAGTAGATGGACTGGAACCTTGTTATGTTTGGAAGTCCATATTTTTAAATATTATTTTTTGCTGCTATTCTGTAACAGAGAAGAGAGATGAAGTGGTATACTATGACTCTACGAAAGCATGGAGGCCATGCTTGAGAAAGAGATGGCGGCATCTATGCATTCACAGAGAGAAGAACTGCAGAAACTGCAGCAGAAAGCCTCGCCAGCTGGAAGCAAGACGTGGACGGGTTTCAGCCAAGAAAGCCTACCTCAGAAATAAAAAGGTATGTTAAATATCGATTCAACTTATCATTGTTGGTGGGAATGTCGACTTGTACAACCTTTCTAGAAAACAATTTGGACATTCCTCCAAAGACTAGAAATTGAGCTCCCTTTTGACCCAGCCATACCACTCCTGGGAATATACCCTGGGAAGCCAAAAACACACAGCGGAAATACAATCTGCACTTTTATTTTCATAGCAGCACTATTCACAATATCCAGAACCTGGGAACAACCAGTATGCCCGGAACTGATGACTGGATAAAGAAACGGTGGTACAGAGACTGGCACACATCCAAAACAGCAAGAACAACCCGGTGCTGGTGTGGATGTGGGGGGAAAAAGGGACTCTCATCCACTGTTGGTGGGAGTGCTGACTGGTCCAGCCCCCTTTTGGAAAACAATATGGGCATTCCTCCCGAAAACAGATATTGAGCTCCCATTTGATCCAGCAATAGTACTCCTGGGAATATACCCAAGAGACCGAAAAACACATAGCAGAAACACTATCTGTACTTCTTTATTCATCTCTGCGCTATTCACTATAGCTAGAATCTGGAAACAACCTAAATGCCAGAGAACAGAGGACTGGCTAAAGACACTGTGGTTCATCTACACTATGGAATACTATGCTGCTGTCAGAAAAGGTGAAATTATGAAATTTACCTGCAAATGGATGGACATGGAGACTATCATGCTGAGTGAAATTAGTCAGAAGGAAAAGGACAGATATAGAATGACTGCATTCATTAATAGGATATAAATAGATACCAGTGTTTTACTAAGTATGGGAAATGTAATGGCAGACTAAAACTCACCATTGAGGGGCCAGGAGCGATAGCCCAGTGGGTAAGGCGCTTGCATTGCACGCCGCCGGCCTGTGCTGGCCGGGTTCGATTCTCGGCATCCCATATGGTCCCCAGAGCACCGCCAGGAGTAATTCCTGAGTGCAGAGCCAGGAGAAACCCCTTAGCGCCACCGGTATGACCCAAAAAAAAAAAAAAAAAAAACCCTCACCATTGAATATACACAAAGAGACTTAAGTGATAAACTCTAAATATCTGTAGGGCTAGCCACAATGTATAAAAGAAGAGGGAGAGAGATGCAGAGACAGAGAGAGAGAGACAGAGAGAGAAAGAGAGGAAACTGGGGTACCTGCTATTGAGGCAGCCTGGAGGGTGGGCGATGTACATTGGTGGTGGACATGGGGCACTGGTGGAGGGATGGGTGTTCAAATACTGTGTTACCAAGAACCAATTATGAACACCTTTGTAATTGTATGTCTTACGGTGGTATAATAAAAAAAATTTTAAAAAATAAATAAAAATAAAAATTTGGTACTGATTAAGAAGACAATGCTCACCCCTGCTCTTAATATCCACCCTTATGTCAGCTCCTTTAATGAGCAGATAGGTACTTAAGAATCATTGCTACTCAAATGACATATCTTTCAAATTACCTTCTTGACTTGCTGATTGTCAGGGCCATGTAGGTCCCCAACAATATGGGGCCTGTTGGATGACAGACTTAGCTAGCTTGGGATCTTTGCTGTTTAATCCATTTACCGTTTAATCTACTTACCTGTTCTTAAGCCAGGGTTCATGCTAACTAAATCTCTCTTCTATGTAAACACTGATGGAGGGTGTGGCAGTTACAGGAGTAATTTTGACTCTGAATCAATAAGTTCCAAAATATTATTATAATCTCTACTATTATATGATTTCAATGTTATCTAGATTGGGCACAATTTCTCTTTTTTCTTTGTAAAAATTTTCTCTTTAGAAGGGAACAGTGTGCCAGTAATTGTCAAAGTACTATTACCACATAGAACTTAGCATTATATACAGGCAAAAAAATACACGTGATAACCTCTGAGTATATATATATTACAATCCACAATATGTAAGAGAAGGAGAGAGAGAGAGAGAGAGAGAGAGAGAGAGAGAGAGAGAGAGAGAGAGAGAGAGAGAGAGAGAGAGAAAGAGTGAAAAGAGATAAAGAGCCTGCCATAGAGGCAGACTAGGGAGGGAGGAGGGAATCGGGGACACTGGTGGTGGGAAATGGGCATTGGTGGAGGGATAGGTGCTGGAACACTGTTTGGCCAAAACAAACATGTATATTCTTATAATTGTTTATCTCTTATTTTTAATATAGTAAAACGCATAAAAATAATAAAAAAAAAAGATCTACACAATGGAATACTATGCAGCTGTTAGGAGAAATGAAGTTATGAAATTGGCCTATAAATGGATGGACATGGAAAGGATCACATTGAGTGAAATTAGTCAGAAGTAAAGAGAGAGATATAGAATGACTGCATTTATTTGATATATATATATATATACACATATATATACATATATATATATATATACACACACACACACTCTTTATGACACCAAAATCCAATGTCAGGCGAAACATGGATCATGAGGTCTTACCAGAAGTGGAAATTCATAACGTGTGGGAGTCAGAGGTTAGGTAAGACAGAGAAGGGAACATGTGTGAATAAATGTCAAAAGGGCTAATACCAACCTACAACTGAGGATGAAATACAGGCAAAAAAATGCACATGATGGCCTCTGAGTGTATATAGTGTAACTCACAATGGTAAGAGAAGGAAAAGAGAGAGGAGAGAGAAAAGAGGTAAAGAACCTGCCATTTAGGCAGGCTATGGGAGGGGAGGGAATTGGGGCCATTGCTGGTGGGAAATGGGCACTGGTGGAGGGTGCGGTGCTGGAACACTATGTGATCGAAAACTCTAAACATGAACAACGTTGTAATTGTATATCTCACTGTGGTTTAATAAAAATATTTAATAAAATTATATAGCTATTCAACTTATAACCTTCATTTTAAATCTTACTTTCATACTTTACTTAATCCTTATATATAAATGAGTTTGACCGGCATATCTTTTAAAACTAAGAGTTCCCTTTCTCAAGGGTCAGGCCAGGGGCTGGAGAGAGAACAAAGTGGGTAGGTGCTTGTCTTATTTGTGACCACCCACTAATGATCCCCAGCACAGTATATGGTCCCAAGCACCAGCAGTGACCTCTGAGTGTGGAGTCAGAGTAAACCATGAGTACAGCTGGGTGTGGTCCAGAAACAAATGAAAAGGTCAATATTAGGGCCATTATATAAAACATTGCCCTCCTAAACACATAGCATACCCCATAATGTTAAGTATTTACCCCAGAGATCCTAAAATAGCATTTTTTAAAGCTTGGCTATGGAATACCATGTAGTGCAATTCCTGACTCTTTCTTTTAAGGAAATCATGGGTATTCTGTAGTTATGTCCTGCTTCTGAGTTTAAGTATTGAGGAGCTATAGATAGCTTTAACATACATAACTGATTACATTTGAAAATGCTCTTATAATTAGAAAGAAATATTATCGTAGAAATGTACATAAATTTAATAGAAATGTAATTCCTCCCCCAGCCCCCTTTTTTCCTAGAAATGTGGCTTCTGGTTAAAATGTTACCCTGGATTTGTTTCAAGAATGTTAGAAATACTGTTTTTATGTATTCTTTTCATTGTATAACATAGCACTTCAGAGAGTAGAATGTGGTCTTAGTTTTTTAGAACATTTAAAAAATTTTTTTAGAAGCCAGATGTTTAACTGATTCAGTTCAACATGTTAATAATTTGCACATCATTATGATTAGAAATACTGCTTCTGCCTGTCTTTTTAGAGAAGTCAAACTAAGTTGACAGATGTGTGTGACAACTGCTGATACTTGAGGTAGAACCGGGAATGATAAAAGGCTTCTTTATTTAACTATCATTTGGACTAGATTTTGAAATCTGAATAAAAATTTGCCAGATTGAGGGGCTAGAGATAGTACCTGAAGTAATGCATTTGCCTTGCATGTGGCCATTCTGAGTTCTATCCCTAACACCTCACATGATACTCCTAAGTATCTTTAGGGTCACTTCTTTGCACAGAGCCAAGAATAGTGCAAACATCGCCAGGTTTGGCTCAGCTTCCCTTCACCCCACTCCCACAACCACCAAACACAAAAGCAAAAAACCAGAATCATGGTCATATAGGATAATTCCAAACAGAAGAGTGCTGAGAAAAGATGGTATGGCTTTCAGAGAATGGAGAAATAGTACAATGAGTAGGAAACTTCCTTGCATCTCACCTGGGGGGTGGGGTTTTTTTTTTTTTTTTTTTTTGCTTTTGCTGAGACTTCTTCCTGGGTCAACTGCGATTAGACCAACGCCCTACCTGCTGTGCTGACCTCCAGCTCTCCTTGCACTCATCTCACCCACTAATCCCTGGTACCTCACATGATCTACATGATTCCCCGAGCCCCACCAGGAGTGAGTTTAGATCCAAAAGTAAGCCCTGAGCACCGCTGGGGTGCCGAAGAACAAAATGCTTTCTCTGCATCTATTGATAGACTCATCTGTATTTTAGCTTTTATTGATAAAATCAGAGACTAGACATGGGGCAGAGTTTGCTAATGGCTCTCCTCTGCCCAGCCACTCACGATGCGCCTGGAGGGATGGCGGGTTCTAGTCCTGGCCCCCCACCCAGCAGAGTCTCCAGCCAGCCATAACAACCCCCACTCCAGAGGGGCCTCCATTTTCCACATCGACTTCCCTCATCAGAACTCCATCCAGCAGGCGAGCCTATCACAGCTGCCTAGTGCAGCCACTAACGGCCGGCGGTTCACTCAATCAATGCTGGATTGAGAGATGACTACAAGAGTATGCTACCCGCTCTGTAAGCCTGGCAAGCTACCCGTATCGTTATTTGATATGCCAAAAACCAGTAACAATTATAGCACCTCATTCCCCGTGACCTGGTGGATGGGCTGAGGTTTTTATGTTCCTGGAGCAAAGCAGATAACTTGCGCCCTACTAGCATGAGACAGGACATATAGAGATGGTGCATTGTGCCGGGCCAGTAAATCGATAATGAACGGGAAGACAGGTATGGTGATTGATATGGAAGATTAAGTTGATTTGACTGGAAGCAAAACCATCCTAGCATCTCTACTATGGATCCCACGGTCATGTGTAATCTTTTTGATGAACTGTGGATCCAGCTTTGTAGTGGTCTGTTAAGGATCTTTGCATCTAAGTTCATCAGGGTTATCTGTTTTTGTGGTATCTCATTGTATCAGGGTGATGTTTGCTTCATGGATGTCCCGTGGGAGTTTCTGTTCCTTCAGTTTCACCTGGAAAGTCTGAAAAAGGATTGATAGTAGGCCCTTTGTAGAAGGTCTGAAAGAATTCACTAGTGAATCCATCTGGGCCTGGGATTTAGTTTCAAAAGACTTAATGCCATTTTTAATTTTTTGCGATTATGGATAGTTGTTCAGAAGGTTCCAATTTTCAGCCAAGTCTTAGAAGGTTAAAGAACCAGGAATTTATCAGTTTTTTCTGGTCTCTTCTTTCTGGCGTAAGGATTCTCAAAGTAAATCTGTTGATAATCCTTCGAAATTTTTGGTTTCAGTTTAATATCCCTTTTCAGTTCTGATCAGTTTATCAGGTTTCTCTCTTTCGAGGTATTTTCTAGTTGATTTCCAGATTTTAGTCTATTTTTCTCAGAACCAGTTATGTGGGTTTCGTTGATATTTTGGATTGTTTAGGGGATTCCAGCTCCTTACTTACTGCCCTAAATGTTGTTTTCCTTCCTACCTGCCTATATGAGCTCCTTTTGTAGATCATTTTCCAAGATTGTAATCTTAGAGTCAAATTATTTATGTGGTTCTTTCTTGGTTTGATGAATAAGTACATACTAAACTTTCCTCTTAACACTGCTTTTGCTGTGTCTCCACAAGTTCTGGGTAGCTTGTGTCCTCATTCTCATTTGTTTCAGCAGTCTTTCGATTTCCTAATTCAAATAACTGTTCAGAGTAACTATTTACTTTCCTGGAGGTTTGATTTGATTCCCCATTTCCATAGTTAATAATTTCTATTTTCAGTGCATCATGGTCCGTGATAGTTCACACAATTTCTCTCTCATTTTATAGAGGAATGCTCATGATTAGCATGTGGTGTCTTGGGTAGAGTACCTGCAAGTTTCACTGGCTTAGTCTCTTTTCTAGGTTGGTCACGAAGATAGGCCTCTGTGGGGTGTGGGGTGGTCCCGGGGCTTCTGGCAGGTGGAACTTAACCTGCCTCCCTGAGAGAGTTTCAGCCTGCCAGTGTCCCTGATGAACATCAGCTTAGAGTCTTCATATTAGTTGTATAAGAATTGGTCTCTTTTTATAAATGACTCATCTTTTGTACCACACCTTGTCTCCCTCATACTCCTCCCCATGAAAAGGAGAAAATTTTGAGTTTGGCGCCTCCTGAAATTTGTAAGCGAATAATAAATCCCCCAAGGATAGCTAAAGCAATCCTTGGGAAAAAGAAGATGGAGGCAATCTACTTTCCCAACTTCAAACTGTACTACAAGGTCAGTAATGGGAATAAAAACAGATGGTATTGGAATAAAAAACAGACCTTAAATCTATGAATAGAATTGAGTATCCACGCCACCAGCCAAACACATGATCTTTATCCTTGATAGCAGTTAAGAGTCCAAAATGGAGTAGTTGAAAGCTCATCAATAAGTAGTGGTTGAGAAAATAAGAGCGATATGTAAAAATGAAGTGGACCTGTGTCCAAAACCGTACACAAAAATCAGATCAAAATATTAAAGATCTCAAGTATACTTGAATCCATAAAGTACATTAAGAAAATATAGGAAAAACCCTCACACGCATTAAAGCTAAAGGCATCTTCAAAGTAAACATCACTTACAAAGTAAACTAAATGAAAGATAAACAGATGGGACTGCATGAATTAAAAGCCTGCACCTCAAAAGAAACAGAGACTAAGATGCAAAGGCAGTCCACAGAATGGGAAAGGGAAGATTCACCCAATACCTATCTGATAAGGGTTAATATCCAGGATATATCAGGCACTATAGAACTTGACAAGAAGAAAACAAACAACCCCATCAAAAATGGGGAGAAGAGTTATTGAACAGTAACTTCGAGTTAAGCAAGAAATTTGAATGGCCAAAAACATATGAAAAATCCATCACACTACTATCAGAGATGCAAATCAAAACAACAATGAGATATCATTTTACACATCCAGAGACTAGCACATATTCAAAAAGAAGAACAACAAGTGTTGGTATGGGGGAAAAGGGACACTCATCCATTGATTGGTATTTGGCTGTACAGCCACCTTTCTGGGAAAACATATGGAAATTCCTCCAAAGACTAGAAATTGACCCAGCCTTTCCACTCCTGGGTCTACACTGGCAGACCAAAAATACGTGGCGGAAACACCATCCCTACTTTTATGTTCATAGCAGCATTATTCACAATAGCCAGAATCTGGAAGCAACCAGAGTGCCCGAAAATCGATGACTGGATAAAGAAGCTTTGGTACTTGTCTACACAATGGAATACTATGCAGCTGTTAGGAAAAATGAAGTTATAAAATTTGCCTATAAATGGATGGATATGGAGAAGATTATGTTGAGTCGAAAGGAGCCAGAAGGAGAGAACAGATACAGAATGACTGTATTTATTTGCATAACATAAATATATATACATATTATGATACCAATATCCAAGGTCGTGAAGCATGTATCAGAGATCTTATCAAGGGTGGAAATTATCACATACGCGTGGGAGTCAGAGGCTAGGTAAGACAGAAAATGGAACAGTGTGCTAACAATTGTCGAGGTACTATATGCAAACTAGAACTTGAGTATTTAAATAGAGGCAAAAAGATACACATGACAACCCTTTAATGTATGTTCTGTAATCCATGGTCTGAGAAAGGGAAGGAAAAGAGAAAGAGAGAGAGGGAAAAGAAAAAAAAACCTGCCATAGGAGGGGCTGGGGAGGAGGGAACCCAGGGATGTTGGTGGAGATGGACACTGCTGGAGGGACTGGTGCTGGAACACTGTATGACCAAAACCCAAATATGAACTTTTTAATTGTATCTATTTGTAATTTAAAAAAAAATGAAAAAAAAAAACCTCCTAACCTGGATGTCAGATTAAGGGAGGGGAGGGAATCGGGGGACATTGGGGTAGGAAATGGGCACTCATAAATGGAGTGCTGGAACACTGTATACCAAAACCCAAACATGAACATCTCTGTCATCGTGATATCTCACGGTAGTATAACGAAATGGCGCCATTAATAAAATTAAAAAATTTGAGTTTGAAAGCAGTTTAATAAAAAAATAGCTCAATCCTGACATTTAGCTTATGTTACTATGATACTTTAAATGAAAAATCAGAGGCAGATACTCACTTGGTATTGTGCTATTTGGTTTAGGGTAAGATTATCTTTAAATTATCAAATAAGAGTTAATGTAAGATCTTTTAGTTCCACTTATATCAAAAACATATTTTATGTATTTGTAGGAGATTTTGTATTGCAAAACCACAAAGAAAAATTCACAGCAGCGCCTTCGGAGTGAAGATGAATACAGAGCACATCACACAGTGCAGTTAGTAAGTTTGAGCTCTTAGAAACTTCAGAGTAAAACTATTGTTAATGTCTCAAATGAATTCAATCCAATGAACTGTTAAATCTACTGAACCTGTACTGCAAGGCTCCTCAAAGTGAATTTTGGAGAGTTATGTGGAAACCCAATTCCATATATCTTCATACATGCAACAGCCTCTCCCATACTGACCGAGAATTCAGTAGTACATTCATTATGATCAGTGAACCAAGACTAATACATCATTATCACCTAGAGTTTACATATACTAGAGTTCATTCTTTTTTTCTTTTTGTTGACAGTTTGTAGGGTAGGGATACACTTAAAGTGTAGTGAGATTTTTAGAAGCTTGTTACAACAATTTTGATAATGTATGATTTTAGAAGCAGCTGTTTTAAAAGGTTGTTACACAAAATAGGCTAACTTTCCAGCGGTAAGAATGCCCTGAAGTATCACCATCACTACTCGTTCTTGTTTGTTACTGAGAACTTGCTAGTGCAGAATTTATTCTTCGTTGACATGAACATTTTACGCTAAGGAAAATGCATACATTTTGGTGGGAGAAACAATATCTAGAATATTTGGGGAATGGTGAACTTGGTGTCTTATTGAGTTTTACCAGAGCAAAAATGAGGAAGTTGTTAAATGCAGAGAAATAGTACAGTGGTAGGGCAATTTGCTTGCACATTATTGGTCCAGAGAGATAGCATAGTGGTAGGGTACTTACTGTATACGCTGCCTGATTCAATCCTCATACCTACATTGTCCCTGATCCCCACCAGTGAGTCCTAATAAAGAGTCAGTGAGCAAGCCCTCAGCATTACTTCAGGTATGGCTCAACTCTTCCCCCAAAAAAAGGAGAGTTGTTACTTAGGGAGTGTCCTAAAGATAAATGCTGTCATTTGCTGTGTAGTTCTGTTAGAGTACCAGCTGAGGGAATATCTCATTGTGCATAAATTGACTGATTTAATCTTCAGTCATCTATAATATGCAATATAGAAGAGTATTAAATGGGTATAAATAAAAAAATTTTTAATTATTGCTTTTCAAAGTTTTATTCTAAACCACTTTTATCAAGACACTTGGATGATTGATTATTTAAATGGATGGTTAAAATACATCCCTTAGAAATAGTATAGTGGGTAAGTTGCTTGCCTAGCACACAAAGACCTGGGGTTTGGTCCTCAGCAGTACATATGGTCTCGAGTCCACCAGGAGTCAGCCTATACAGAAAAATAGAGCAACATGAGTACTACTCGCGTGACTCTAAAACCAAGTAAAATAAAATATTGCTTACTCTTCAATCCTTTCTTAAAAATATACTTACAGATTTAAACATGTAACTTTCATATATAGACTATAGGGAATTAATTTCATTATTTGATAAACTCTTAAAGCAGAATACTTAAATACTGTAAAATTACTGAAAGTCAGAAACTAATGATGGGTGAGAAAATGCATTAGAAACATTTATTTTGCTCATTAAAACCTTATTTTAAAGGGACTAGAGTAATTGGACTAATAGTCCAGTAGGTAGGCATTTGTTCTACCGCAAGATAGATCCATCCGATCCTGGGCATCCTATATACTTCTGAGGCCAGGTGTGACACTTCTACCAAAAAGTGGACTCGAGCCGGTAGTACATGAAAAGCAATATCTATCGGTAAATGGGACAGGTCAAATTTGAGAACTCAGCTGCGCACCCTTGTCGCCACCAGGAGTGTATCTGAGTGCAGAGCTGTGAATGCTTTCTGAACACACAGCTCAGTGGTCTGTCCATCTTTACGCACTCTCCCACCAACTCTCTCCGCCCCACTTTCTGAATTAAATTTTCCAATCAGGGACTTTATGTTGAAAATGTATAAATGAAATACTATAACTCATATGGAAACCATAAATTTTAATTTTGGATCCTTTTGACCCTTGCTCACAAGTCGTTCTTCATGCTCTAAAGAGATCTGCTGAGCAGTAGTAAAGAACTATACTGCTGTGTAGTCTTGTCTAACCCCTATCCAATATGTTCCTTTGCCATCCACATGAATTAATGAGTGCAGATTCAGTAATAACTCTGAGTTATTAGCTGGGTATAACTGTTAAAAAGTGCTTTGTCCATATCAGCGTCATCATTTTGCAAAAAATACTTGATAGGAAAACGCTTAATTTTATACATAATATAAAAAATAGAGCTCAGAGAGATAGTACATATAAGATCTGTCTCCCAGCCACTACATCGCGTGGTGGGTTTTGATTCCCAAAAATGAATGATCCTCAGCACTGCAAGTGAATGATCCTCAATTACATCAAATTATTTTATATTTCCAGTTGCTAATTTGTCCCAAACTTTCCTTATAGCCATATGTGCGGAAGTTATATACTATATATAAACCATCATGGCTCTGGATTATATCTTTAAAGGTCAGTTATTGTACAGAAAGTTTTTAACAGTTTTATGTATTTCACAATAAAACTGTTTTTAAGTTTTAGAATCCTATAGATGGAAAACATTAGTTAAATATAGTATTTTCTTCTCAGTGAGAAACATTTTAGATGGGTAGTAAATTCAAGAAAAATGAAATGGCATGAATTTGAAAAATAATGGTTTCTGGCTCAGAACTGATAGTGTTTGTGTTATAAAACACTTGATCCATAGTTTCTGGTGTATTTATTAGGGTAGCGCTTTTTTTCCACCAATAAAAATCCATGAGATAGGTAATGGAATCATTTTGAACTTTTGCAGAAGAGAGAAAATTACATGATGAAGAAGAAAAAAAAAGCTACTGGCATAAATAATGAACCACAGAGAATACTTTAGATAGATTCTTAACATTTAAACAGGTAATAAAGAAATGCTATTATTATTTTTCATTGTTTCTAGTTAAGTTATATGCGCTTCTTATTTTAAAGATTTTTTAATTATATAATGAGAACTAGTTTTTCATTGAAAATACTACAACCTTAGCAAAAATATTTATGGTTTGAGAGAATACGGATAGGCATTTTTTAGAAGAAATGTTCCAGTTTTGAGATCCTGTCAACAATATGGTCCCCCCGAAAGCACGTTGGTGGAGGATTTCTGAGTACAGGAGCGCAGAGGACCTCTGATCCATTAAGTTGGATGTTCCCGCAGCATGGCTATCTTCTCCAGCTTCTGATGCTGTGTACTGCACTCTATTTTCAGGCAATTTATTACGAATTTCCTGGAGAGACCAGGAAACTGTTCAAAGGGCAAAAGCACATACCTTGCCTGTGTATATTCAGCAGTCTCACTGCTACTCCCCTGAGGCCCTAAACACTGCAGGTGTGGGCCAGGTACCAGGCCAGTATCGCCAGGAATGGGCAGCCCCTGAGCACTGGCTTTGAGGACCTCCTTGGAAAAAAAAGGAATTTTATTCCTTCTCTGGATGTATTTATTGTAAAAGGATCCTCAAAGAATATCATAAAATGTTTGGAAGAAAATAGGATGCTAAAAATAGTTTTAATATAACTTAGCTAATTATAATAGCCCATTTTCAGAGATACCTGGCCAAGTCATGCCTTAAATCAACTAGATT